>PVKV010002456.1:120312-130867 GCA_004027835.1 Alouatta palliata
AAAACTTAGTGTGACTACGATTATCTCATATAGTTGGAAATATATTTAGATTTTTTAAATAACTAATAACTTGTGGGTGAAACCTACGTGCCTTGTGTATGAATCTAAGTCCTTATGTATCTATGAGTGGTAACTGTCCTTGCAAAGAATGTTACAGAGAATGTTACAGAGAAAAAACATTTAGGAATTCATTTAAGAAATATAAATAAGAATAATGAATATCGATGCATTAAAAAAATAAATGTTCTTAACTTCTGAGTTTACAACTTAGGTCTCGTTACAACAATTGTTTTTTATTACCGGAAAGATAACATTTTAAATAACTGTGCCCTTTAAAACATTGCTATTGTTTTTCTTCACAGTGGTTAAGATAAGATTGTGCAGGAGTTTCCCCCTAATTTTTACAAGTAATTAGAACCAATTAATTGATTTGGGAAGTTCTCAACAAGGTACTATTATGAAATTTTCTGATTCTAGTACTTTCCCCTCTAAGACTCCTAGACCCTCCTATGAATTTCTTGGATTTTCTTTTTTTTCAGAAACCTTTTATACTTTTCATCCTAATCTACAAATCTAACTTTTGGAGGTAATTTTTGAATACACTCTTTTCTGTTTTCCAGTTATAACAAGAGGAGATGAAATAATTCACCTGGAATAAAAGCACTGAGAACTTTCACAGAATTGTCACATAGGTGAAACTTGACCTTGGTGCCTAGACTTGTCCCTTCCATCTGGCTGTGTCCTCTAGGTCTATGTCAAGTCAAAGAGCCTCATTCTCCGAGCTGTTTTTTTTTGTTTTTTTTTGAGACAGAGTCTTGCTTTGTCACAGGTGCCACACTGGAGTGCAGTGGCACAATCTCGGCTCACTGCAATCTCTGCCTCCTGGGTTCAAGCAATTCTCCTGCCTCAGCCTCCTGAGTAGCTAAGACTACAGGCACATGCCACCACGCCCAGCTAATTTTTTTGCATTTTTTGGTAGAGAGGGGGTTTCACCATGTTGGCCAGGATGGTCTTGATCTCTTGACCTCATGATCCACCCGCCTCAGCCTCCCAAAGTGCTAGGATTACAGGCGTAAGCCACCACGTCCGGCCTTCGGAGCTGCTTCTTAAGTGGTATGGAAAAGATGCTGGCTGGTAACTTAAATTGTATTATTCTTAGCAACATTTTCTATCACAAAATTTATAAACAATACCCTTGAAAATTCAGAATAAATGACTGTTCATCATGGAATTTAAGAGGGCAATATTGTAAGCATCCTACAATAGCCATCTGCCCCAGACCCTAGGAACAAACACTTTAAGAAGTATTGGGCAGGTGCCATGGTTTTCTTAAGCTTTCAGTTATAAGAAATATAAGTTCTGGGAATCTAATGCACAGCATCATGACTACAATTACTATCTTGTGTACTTGAAATTTCTGAGAGAGTAGATCTTAAGCATTCTCACACCCACAAAAGGTAACTATTTGAGGTGATGAACGTGATAAAACTTATTGTGGTAATCATTGTCTTTCTCTGTATATATATCACATTGTACACGTTTATTTATTTATTTATTTTTGAGACTGTGTCATTCTGTCATCCAGGCTGGAGTGCATTGGCATGATCTCAGTTCACTGCAACCTCCATCTCCCAGATTCAAGTGATCCTCTTGCCTCAGCCTCCAGAGTCGCTAGGATTACAGGCGTGCACCACCATACCCAGCTAACTTTTGTATTTTTGTGGAGATGACATTTCACCATGTTGGCCAGGCTGGCCTAGAAGTTCTGACCTCAAGTGGTTCAACTGCCTCGGCTTCTGAAAGTGCTGGGATTACAGGCGTAAGTCACCACCTCGGCCCCGTACACTTGAAATACACACATTTTTATTTGTCAACTGTACTTCAATAAACTGGAAAAAAACCTACAGTTTTACCAAAAGCATCGGCAACAAAAGCCAAAATAGACAAATGGGACCTAATCAAACTCCACAGCTTCTGCATGGCAAAAGAAAGAGTCATTAGAGTGCATCAGCAACCAACAGAATGGGACAAAATTTTTGCAGTCTACCCATCTGACAAAGGGCTGATATCCAGAATCTACAAAGAATTTAAACAGATTTACAAGAAAAAAACAAACAAGCCCATTCAAAAGTGGGCAAAGGATATGAACAGACACTTTACAAAAGAAGACATACATGAAGTCAACAAACATATGAAAAAATGCTCATCATCACTGGTCATTAGAGAAATGCAAATCAAAACTATATTGAGATACCACCTCACGCCAGTTAGAATGGCGATTATTAAAAAATCTGGAGACAACAGATGCTGGAGAGGATGTGGAGAAATAGGAACACTTTTACACTGTTGGTGGGAGTGTAAATTAGTTCAACCATTGTGGAAGACAGTGTGGCGATTCCTCAAGGATCTAGAAATAGAAATTCCATTTGACCCAGCAATCCCATTACTAGGTATATATCCAAAGGACTATAAATCATTCTACTATAAGGACACATGCACACGAATGTTCATTGCAGCACAGTTTACAATAGCAAAGACCTGGAACCAACCCAAATGCCCATCGATGATAGACTGGACAGCGAAAATGTGGCACATATACACCATAATGGAATATTATGCAGCCATCAAAAACGATGAGTTTGCATCCTTTGTAGGGACATGGATGAACCTGGAAGCCATCATTCTCAGAAAACTGATACAGGAACAGAAAATCAAACACCGCATGTTCTCACTCATAGGCGGGTGTTGAACAATGAGAACACATGGACACAGGGAGGGGAGCGTCTCACACTGGAGTCTGTTGGGGGGAAAAAGGGGAGGGACAGCAAGGGGTGGGGAGTTGGGGAGGGATAGCATGGGGAGAAATGCCAGATATAGGTGATGGGGAGGAAGGCAGCAAATCACACTGCCATGTGTGTACCTATGCAACAATCTTGCATGTTCTTCACATGTACCCCCAAACCTAAAATGCAATAAAAAGTATATATATTATTTAAAAAAAAAAAACCACAGTTTTTGGCAGCAGTCACAATGTACAGGGATCAGATAATAGATAACTTTCTCTACTATTTACACAAAGGTAAACAACAACAACAACAAAAACACCCAAAATCCTGCAAATTGCTTGCAAATATGTCTCAAGATCTTCAGTTGGTGATTTTGTGTATATATAGGAACAGGGTGGATGGGTCATAAGGAAAGCAAGAATGAGGAAAGGATTTGGTGGTGTTTGTATCCATCTACAGAAAGAAGTCAGCTATCAGACTCTAGAAATCCAGACAATTTTCTGATGAAGGAGAGGCGTGATATGACAAATGTTCCCGAGCTCTGAATAGCGACCACTAAGATTCACTCATTCCACAACTGTAGAATCAAACCCAGACTAAGTTACCTAAGGATAAAACCTCAAATCTTCCACACTAAAATCGCCTTTCAGAACACAAGCCCTTTAAAAAAATCATATTATTTTAAGAGGTAAGTTTTCTAAAATATTTCTTATAACTATTTTACAATTTGCCTGTGTCTATGTATGCACATTTGTAGATTTTTAATTTGTAGGTACTCTTTATTTGCATTTTTTCATAAAAAGCCTTCTAATATTTATAAATAAATATAGTAACGAAAAATGGTTATCAACATGAACAATAAATACAGTTTGTATGCAACTCAACTTTAAAATAGCTAGTCTTTGGAATTCTAGGTTGTAATGTGGAGAAATAAAGACATCTTATTTGCTTTCCCTGTCATTCGTGAAAATCCAAAAAAGAGAAATAGTGACTCAACATTACTTTTATTCCCTCAGTTTAAAATTCTTCTTTGGGCTCCATTTAATCAACTCTTACCACTGTTGTCTTTTAATTTTTTTCTTTCCTTTTTTCTTTTTTGAAATAGGGTCTTGCTCTCTTGCCCAAGCTGTAGTGCAGTGGTGTGATCACAGCTCACTAGTCTCAAACCCATAGGCTCCAGCAATCCCCTCACCTCAGCCTCCAAAGTAGCTGGACTATAGGTGTGCCCCATCATACATGGCTAATTTTTAAATTTTTTAACGTAGAAATGGGATCTTTCTATGTTGCGCAGGCTAGTCTCAAACTCCTAATCTCAGGAAATCTTCCCACCTAGGTCTCCCAAAGTACTGGGACTACAGGCATGAGCTACCTACCACGCCCAGCCTTCTTTTTTATTTTTTTCATAATAATTTGTAAGTCCAAAAAATATGTGTGACATAGATTTGATTTACAAGGCATATGAACAAAATAAATGTACACATATCCAATACTCTGCACTCTGTTTTCCCTGCCCCATCTTCTAGGTATAACCACTATTCTGAATGTTTGACCTCCTTCCTACCAGTTTTAGTTGTAGTACATATGTATGCAGCCTTAAATACCATATTGTATATTCTTCCTTTCTTTAAAAATGTTATTACACAGTCTTCTGGGATTTTTTTCACTCAACATTATATCTTTGAGAGTCATCATTCTTATACGTAACTGACTTACAGTGATTTGTTCTATGTATATACTGTAATTTGTTTATCCATTCTGCTACTGACAGATATTTGACATCATCCAGGTTTTTGATACCGTTAACTGATCCTGTGAATATTCTTTTATTTCTGATGCACTCATACCGAACTTTCTCTAAAGTAAGTCTCTGGAAGAATTGTGGAGTTACAGTTTATCAACACTTTTTTTTTGAGACGGAGTCTCGCTGTTACCCATGCTGGAGTGCAGTGGTGTGATCTTGGCTCACTGTAGCCTCTGCTGCCAGGATTCAGGCAATTCTCTCGTCTCAGCCTCCCAAGTAGCTGGAACTACAGGCCTGTGCCACCACCCTAGCTAATTTTTATATTTTTTAGTAGAGAGTTGGTGTCACCATGTTGACCAGGCTGCTCTTAAACTGCTGACCTCAAGTGATCCACCCTCCTCAGCCTCCCAAATTGCTGTGTTAAAGGCTTGAGCCACCGTACCTGGCCTGAACACTTTCCATTTTAGTAGGAAATCTCCTTTTTTCCTAAATCTGTTGCTTTTACATCTTCACCAATCCTTGGTATTATTAAACTTCTTGATTTTTGTCAGTCTAGAAAAATAAAATAAAATATCGTTCTGCTATTAATTTGCATTTTTCTGATTATTAATGATTTTAGATACCTTTTCATTACTCTTGTTTCCTCTTTGGAGAAAAGTCTGTAGCTGTTTTCTTCCTATTTTTTTTTTCCTATGGCATTACCTGGCTTTTACTGATTTATAGAAAATCAGTATATTTATATATTACTCATATATTCTATATAGTGTTCATTAGTAATATGTTGTAAATACATTCTTATGGATTATGGCTTATTTTTTTTCACTTTACTTATGGTGTCTTTCAATGAATAAAAATTAAAAATTTTTAACATAGTGTAGATTATCAGTCTTTAGTTTTGCGGTAAGGCTTTTTGTGTCCTTGAGAAATTCTTCATTACTCTGAGAAGACTGGATTTTCCCATGACCATGTTTTCCTTTTTTTTCTCTCTAAAAGTTTTAAGCTTGATTTTCACAAATTCTTAATCTATCTGGAAATCATTTTCACATGTGTTGTGAGATTGGGATCCAATTTTATTTTTTCCACACATACAGTCAACTGTCCCCGTTTATCTAATAGCCTCCCTTTCCAAAGTTATTAAATAGAATCCTTATCCCATACAATACATGTCCAAATAATCATGAATCTGATTCTAGGTCATCCGTTGTTTCACTGACCAATTTATCTATCACTGCACCACCCCACAGCTTCCAACTTACTAGAGCTTTATGTAAAACAGAATAGTTATCGGGCAGGTCCTCCCACCTTGTTCTTGTTTCAGGAATGTTTTTTTGTTTGTGTGTTTTCTTGGCTATTTGCTTTTCACATAAATTTTAGAATCACTTTTCATATTCTACAAAAAGCTCTGGGGATTTTGATGAGAATTACATTAAATGGATAAATAAATCTAGGTGAGAATTAAAACTGTGATACCATGTTCCTATAGCCATAAAATGTATCTCCCGCATTTGTTTGGATCAACTTTAAAACTTCTCAAAAAAGATTTATAACTTTCTCCGTGAAGGATTTCCACAATGTTTATTACAATTAGTCTTAGGAAACAATATATTTTGTTTCTATTATAAATGGTAACATTTAAAAAATCTATTTTTTTAAATTAGATATCTGATGTTAATATAGAGAAAATAAAGAGTATTTTATTGTTAATCATATCACTAGCCACTTCACCAAATTCTTATAATAGTCTGTAAATTTGTATGGGAGTTTTGTGTGTGTGTGTGAACAAATTATATCATTTGAAATTAATGACAATTTTGTCATTTTAAGTAACTTTTATGTCTTCTTTCTTTACTGTGCTGGCTAGGACTTCCAGTATCATGTTTAATGGGATAGTTATATTATGTGTCCATATGTTCTTCATTTAAAAATGAGTTTTTCTAATATTTCATTATTAACAATGACGTTTTCTTTAGATGTAAGTTGAAAACCTCATCAGGTTAAAAGAGTTTCCTTTTATTATTTGTTTGCTAAAAAATTTTATCATTGACAGTGCTGAATTTTATCAAATTCTTGTTTTGCTGGTACTTCATCTTTTAATGTGGTGAATGACATTTACAGACATTTAAATGTTAAACTACTCTTGCATTCCTGGGAAAAACTCTTGGTCATTCATTAATTATGCTTTGTATTCACTGGTGTTTTCATTTTGGGCCTATTGCATTTATTCAGGACAGAGACAGGACTGTAATTTTCCTTTTTTGTATAATTCTTGTCTGATTGTAGGATCAATGTTTTCTTAACTTCAAAGAAAGAGTTGGGGAGTATTTTCTCTTTTTCAACTATCTTTAAAAAGGTTTACAAGACCAAAACAATTGGCACCTTGAAAATTTTGTCCAATTTGTCTATGAAACTAGTTTGGCCTAATGTTTATTATATGCATATTTTAACTAGTGATTCTCTTACTAGTTTATATTTAGTGTATTTCTTCTATTTTGGATCAGTTTTTTTTTTTTTTTGTTTGTTTTTTTTGTTTTGTTTTTGAGACAGAGTCTCGCTCTGTCACCAGGCACTAGGCTGGAGTGCAGTGGCGCGATCTCGGCTCAGTGCAACCTCCATCTCCCAGGTTCAAGCAATTCTCCTGCCTCAGCCTCCTGAGTGGCTGGGACTACAGGCGTATGCCACCATGCCCAGCTAATTTTTGTATTTTTTGTAGAGATGGGGTTTCGCCATGTTGGCCAGGATGGTCTTGATCTCTTGACCTCATGATCTACCCGCCTCGGCCTCCCAAAAGATCAGTTTTGTAAGTGCTGATTTCTCTAAGAATTTGCTCATTTTACATATATTGTCAATAATAAAGATCTTCTTGTTATTTTTAAAATTTCTTTTCATTATAGTTATATTTTTCTGTTTTCTTTAATGTCCGTGATTTTATTAGCTGTTTTTGCCTTCTCTTCTTTACTCTCTTCAGAGATTTGTCTTTTGGTTTGACTGACCCTCTGTAGGTAACTTATTTCTGCCATTAAAAAAAGAAATTATCTCCAAAGTTCTACTTTCTTTGGTTTTATTGTTATTCTTCTGTTTTTATGTTGGATAAATAGCTCATTAATTTTATTATCTTCTGAATATGATCTTTCCAGCTATATACAGATACACTCTAAAGTACTGCTTTCACAGCAATTCACAGGATTTAATATGTAGTATTTGTATAATTATTCAGTTCTAAGCCTTTTAAAATTCTCATTGTCTTTTTAATCCATAAATTATTTAAAACTGTATTTTAAGATTACAAAATAGATTGTTGTTTTTTTGTTATTGTATTTTAATTGTGCAGTACCCGGGAACATGGTCTCAGAAAATGATTTTTATACTACCCGAGACCTGATGTTGGCCTAACATTTGTTTAATTCTTATAAATGCTTCATAGATATATTAGACATCATATATTCTCTAATTGTTGTACGTGGAAACCAAACTACTAATCCTCTTGTTCAAATCTTCTTTATATTAATTTTTCATTGTTTGATTTGTCAGTAATTGAGTAAAATATGTTTAAATTTCTCCCCCAGATGATAGATCGTCAATTCTTCCCTTTTGTTGAATATACTTTTGCTTCTTATATTTGAAGAATAATTTTATTCCACAGAGATCTGAGTTTAGATTTGCTAGTTTTTTTGATGAAATCAAGCTATTATTATTATTTAATGATTTTTTTCTAATCTTTAACAATGATTTCATCTTAAAATCAATTTTGCCTGGTATTAATCTAGCTACCCAACTTTCTTTTGGTAGTATTATGTTGGTATATTTTGTCATATCCAGTCTTCAAGATGCACCCAGTGATCCCCAACTTCTGGTGATCATATCCTTACATAATCCTCTTCCAGTATGAATAGAGCTGATTGTTTAATCAATAGAACCTTGCATAAATGGCAGTGTGGAAGTTTTGGCCCAGGTAATAAGACAACTTGGCTTCTTGACTTTGAGGAAAGCCAGATGCCGTGTTCTGAGAATACCAGGGCTGTAGACAGATTCTTCAGTCAAGTCTTGAGATTATGGGCATCTCTTGAGAGACCCTGAGTCAGAATCATGCAATTAAGCCTCTTCCTAATACCCAATTCACAGAAAATGAAATTTTCGATTCACATTATGTTAATTCATAAACATAATACATGTTTGCTTTAAGACAAAGTTTTGAGCTAATCTGTTATTCAGCAATCAATAGAGAGAGATCATATTTTAAGGTAAGCATGTAATCCAATAATCTATCTATTAATTGGGGACTTTATTTTGCAATTATTGATTTATTTTTTTCTCTAACATCTCATTTTTAAAATTGGTCTATTTTTGATACTCCTTTTCTCTTTTTTTGCCATTTTATTTCATTGGTTTATGTGTTTATTTTATTTTTTCCTTACATGATGTTAACATTTATACTATATTACTTTTCATTCAGTGGTTACTATATAATAATCTGGGCTTTATAATGTCTAAAGATATCTGAAGCCCTGGCTAAATATTAGAATACAGAACTCTCCTTCTGATTTATGTCCTATTTTGCCCTGTATTTTAGAGTAGTCATTTAAAATAAAACTATAAATAGACAATATTCTTATTTTTTATCCAGACACATATTTGTTTAGATTAAAATATATGTATACCTTTTTATTTTTCACTGTATTTTGTATCTCAGTTTATACCTCTGTGATTATTTTCCATCCTGTTGAAATACATCTTTTAGAAGTTCCTGAAGTAAAGAATTGTTAGTGGTAAACTCCATTTTTGTTTATCTGAAAATGACTGCATTCCACTCTGATTTTTGAAAAGTAATTTTTCAAGATTAAAAAAATGTTCAATTATAGTTATATCAGCCCAGCACTTGCTGTTGATAATCCTTCTGTTGGTCTAATTTTTAGCCTTTATCAAGTTTTTTGCATTTTGTTTTTGTTTTTTGGTGCTTTTAATAGGTTCTCTTTGATTTTGGTGTGCTTCAGTTTTACCAAAACACATTCAAGTGTGAATTTTTAAAAAAAAAATTTATACCGCCTAATTTTCATTATGCTTCCTAGATCTGTAAATTCAGGTTTGTTTTTTCTTTTCTTTTGCAACTTTTCAGCCACTGTCTTTTCACATATTTCCTTCCTTTCATTATCTCTGTTTTCTCCTTTTGGTTTTCAACAACGCATACCTTAGAGCTACTCATTATCTTCTACATGTTTTAACTTCTGCTTTATATTTTCTATTTATTTCTTTTTGTCTCTCTGCGTTACATTCTGGACAATTTCATCAGATGCATATTCAGTTCACTAATTATTTCTTCAACTATATCTAAAAATATCATTTATGAATATTTTTTATTTCAAAAGTTATATATTTCATTTCAAGAAATTCCATCCTATTTATTGTAAAGTCTTTCTGATCATTACTAATAGTTGTGTGTTGCTTATTCATATTTGTGCTTCCATATTTTCTTAAGCATTTAGGATACAGCTTGTAGTAGGCAGAAATGCTCTCCACAAAGGCATCTCTGTCCTAGTTCCCAGAACCTGTGCGTATGTTGGTATACATGGCAAAGGGGAATTAGGCTTGTAGATGGAATTATGATTTTAATCAGTAGATAGGAAAATTATCTTGGATTTTCCATTTGGGCTCCAATATGAACATAAGCATCATTCAAAGTAGGAAAGAGAGACAGAAGAAGTGGGGTAGAAAAAGAGATATGACAAAAAAAAAAAAAGAAAGAAAGCATGGTCAAAGAGATACAGCTTTGCTAGATTTGAAGACCAATAAAGGCGGTCAGATCCAAGGAACATGCGTCCTCAAGAAACTGGAAAAGGCAAGGAAATAGATTCATACCTTGAAATTCCAGAAAGGAATGTGGTCTTGATTTTAGGATATATGACCCCAATAACTTTAAGATAATAAATTTGTGTTGTTTCAAACTACTAAGTTTGTAGTAATTAGTTACAGCAGCAATAAAAATGAATACATAGATATTATATGTTTTGTATCTGACTATGTTAATATCTGAAGT
>PVKV010002456.1:130967-168200 GCA_004027835.1 Alouatta palliata
CTGGGTTCAAGCAATTCTCCTGCCTCAGCCTCCCGAGTAGCTGGGACTACAGGCACGTGCCACCATGCCCAGCTAATTTTTTTGTATTTTTAGTAGAGACGGGGTTTCACCATGGTCTCGATCTCTTGACCTCGTGATCCACCCGCCTCGGCCTCCCAAAGTGCTGGGATTACAGGCGTGAGCCACCGCGCCCGGCCAATATCTGAAGTCTTTAAGGGTCTTCTGGCTATTGCTCTTATGATTTACTTATGCTTGGTAACAGTAATTTTAAAAATTCTTAATTGACATATAGTAATTATAGATGTTGTATATACAAGATATAATGATGTTGCAATATATATGGTAATCAGATCAGGATAATTAGCATATCTGTCATCTCAGCCATCATTTCCATGTGTTCAGAATATTCAATACCCTTCCTCTAGCTTTTAAAAACTGTATATTACTGCTAACTATGGTCATCCTACAGTGCTATAGAACATCAGAATGCATTCGTTCTATCTTGCTGTAAATTTGTATACTTTAACAAATCTCACCCTATCCCCCTACCTCATTCCGTTCCCAGCCTCTGATATCCTGTATTTTACTTTGTACTTCTATGAGATCACCTTTTGTTTCCTTCCATAGGTAAGTGATAACATTTTGAACTTATATTTTTCTTGATCTTAACTTGTAGGACTTTTGTAAAGCCTTATTGAGGATGTTTTCCTCTTAGGGCATGGGAGCAATAAAACCCTGGAAATTAACCTAATTCTCTGAATAATTTACTTGTATATGTAGATACAGCTATGTTTTTTTAATTTAAAGGAAAAATAATACACGGTTACATAATTTGGGGAAAAATACTTTTTATTCCTTAATTCATGCTCCTGCTTTCCCCATTGTAATGGTCAGAGGTAAAACAACAATAAAAACTTTTGTTTTTAAATTGAAATGTGCATGCAAATGAGATTCTGGATTGTATTTTTTGTGTTTCACATGCCAGAAGGAAAGCTTGAACGAGTTAGTAAGTCAGAAAATTTTAACCGTGTATATAACTGATTGAGGGAGCTCGTATTTGCTTATACATCTTTCTAGTCAGGGCTTAATTCTATAGGATTTGGTTATCTAAATTATTGACATATGTTTATTCAACTTTAGCCAGTTCTTTTTATTTGTACCTCCATAAAATTTGCAGAATGGAAAGCAAAACCATGAAACTCAACATAATTCAATGAGTTTTGCCATCATAAACTTGGATGAAAGACTTGGAAGGTAGAATTTGAACGTCAGTGATGGAAATCTGATCTTATATTACTTGTGTCTTTCACTAATCCAAGTCCAGCATATATCTTTTTCTTCAATGTAGAATTCTTTGTATTTCTTTCCTTCTTTTTTTTTTTTTTTTTTTTGAGACAGAGTCTCACTCTGTTGCCCAGGCTGGAGTGCTGTAGTTCGACTTCGGCTCTCTGCAACCTCTGCCTCCCAGGTTCAAGGGATTCAGGTTCAAGTCCCAAGCAGCTGGGAATACAGACGTGTGCCACCATTCCCAGCTAATTTTTGTATTTTTAGTAGAGACGGGGTTTTGCTGTGTTGGGCAGGCTGGTCTTGAACTCCTGACCTCAAGAGATCTGCCTGCCTCAGCCTCCCAAAGTGCTGGGATTACAGGTGTGAGCCACCAAGAAATTATTTGTATATCGCATCAACCGATTATATGATTGTTAAGTGTAGCTGCATTTAATTGTCCTGTGGGAAATACATTAAAGTTCTCTGCATTATCTTTTTTACTTAGGCTATGATCTGTGGTGAATGCAAATCATGGGCATCTCTGGGATATCATTTGTAAGAGTTTGAGCTAGAATTTATTTTATTTGTTTTAAAGTACAAGAATTTACACTTTTAGAATTAAATCATTCTGCCCATCTTCCTTCATTTTAAGATTACATATACGATTTAACCTGCCTCCTATTTTTTCATCACAGTACATGCAAACATGACAGACCTTTCAGTAACTGAGTAAAAGTCAGAGACAAAATGTATATATAGATTTGTGTTGTGTCTACGTGTCAATATCAGATGGAATTTTTTTTGATATCCAGTGATGATTTTGATTCATTGATTGATAGTTTTGAGCAGTTTTGCATCTCTGCTTGCCGCAAATCAGCTAGAATGTTTCTCCTAGAAGTATCCTGAAGTACATTTAACTGGCTAAACAATAAGGAAATGCACTAACTTTTATATAACAGGACTTCAAAAGGCCAGGCACATTTCCAGGCTGATTCAGTGCTCCCCAAGGTCATCAAAGGCCCAAGTTTTTTCCACCCCTGTGTCTGACACCCTCACTTTTAGCTTCTCCTAAAGTGCCGGGAAGCTGTCTGCATCTGTTCCAGGTAGTGTTTATATATATGAAAATGTCAGGAGGAAAGAGAGGAATGACTTTTAATGTGGCTCTCGTCTAACAGAGTAAGACTGTTTCTTAGGAGTCAGATATTCTTCTTGTCTCATTGGCAGAATGGAGCAAACTGCCCACTCCTGAATCAATCATTGGCAAGGAGGTTGGGGTCATTCTTCGAACAGTCAGTCCTGCTCTTAGAGCAGAGGGTGTGGTCAGTCTCCATGGAAGCACACAGATGACTGTGGGAATATTCTGTTAGGAAAAGAAAGGGAGGAATTAACAACGGGTAGGCAAACAAGTGTCAACTACATCATTAAAATATTTGATTTATTTCTTTAGATTCCAGATTGTTATAGGGAACGCATATAATCTCAAAATTAAAACTTCTATCCTCTCCCACGACAGCGTAGTAGCTCTCTATTTATCTTTCTCTCTCTCTGCCTAATAAATTGCTTTTCTGCAAAAAACCAAAAAAAAAAAAAAAAAAAAAATAGAAAACCCAACTTCTAATGTACATTCTTAATACAGATTTTGAGATGGACAGTACTTGAACTGCTAACTTTCTTGCTATGTGATTGGAAAGGAGTTTTAGGGGTGAAGGAAAGCGTTATTGGTCACTCAAACAATTTCCCAATGAATCAAATTATGGCAGTGAAGCACCAAAAATATATTAGCACTCCTCAGCATTGCTTTCATTTTCCAGGCAAGTGTTCAACCAAAACTAAAAACGATCTTATTTTCTAAGTAGAGTATTAATTCTTCAGGAGGAGAGATAAGGCAGCCATTATTAAAGGTGTGGTCGCTGATGTTTCAGGTCATTAACATTCCTCAAAGCTTGCACTAGAAAATAGTTTAGAAAAATGTGTCCCAAACTTCTGAATGGCAATATATTAACAAGAATAACAAAGCAGAAAATTCAAGGGAAAGTAGAAAGATACATAGATAAATAGATAGATAGATAGATAGATAGATAATGGAATAATGTATGTGTATATATACAAACACATTACATATGTATCTCCAGACAATGAAATAAAGTACAGCTTTTAAAAATCACATTTTAAATACCAAATGACATTGGAGGAAAATGTGCAATGTAGTATTAATTAAAAAGCAGGATAAAAAGAAAAATTTTATGATCTCATTAGTAAATTAATTAGAAAGATGCAGAAAATTTTAATTTTTTTTTCTATGCATGGTATGACTTCTAAAATTTTAACAGTGTGATAAATTATATTGTTCCCATGTGTTCTCTGCCCTTCCTGCCAAATAATTATACTTTTTCACTCCATCTCTCAGGTAGGTGACTTATTTTGCTCAATTAATTGTGAGTGATTTCTTCCATGTTTGAGTAAAAGCTCAAGAACCACTGAGAGGCTCTGTCATTGCTTCCCTTCTTCTGCTATGAGCTCAGTGTGTCCAGAAAGGTGTCATTAATGATTATGGACCCTGGAATTAACAGCACACATGGAGATCACATGTAATGTAGACAAGAAATAAACCACTGTGGTTAGAAGCCATTGGTTTTTATTGTTGTTAGAAGTCATTGGCTGTTTCTTACCTCAACATAACCTAGCAAAAGCTACATAATAAGGAGATTCATGCACTTTTATGTTCAATTCAGAAAAATAATAAATAATATAAAAATCACACCATGTAAATCAATTTTATTTAAAAATCACATCATAAACACTTTCAGGAGGAGGAACATGAATTTGCGGTGCCCTCTGGAGCTCAGGTAGAGTAAAAGGAGGATGATTTGTTCTAAGCCCCTTTACACACTTGTACTGTGCAGTGCTGGAGTTTTCTTTCTGGGATTAGCATCCTTGATTCATCTAGTTCCAGTCTTCCTTGTGAATGCTTCCACTGTCTACAATCAATTATAAGTAATTCAGCAAAATACTTCAATGACTTCTGTATTTCCTTCCTCACTTGGTGTCCTTCCTTCTCCTCTTCTACCCACTTTAGTGACTAACCAATAAAGGTTTATGATGATGTCCTGTCAAGTCAAATGGTCCTACTTAGTCCTCATCTCTTTGGCTTATTTTAGCCCTTGAGTCAGGTGTGCACCCCTGTTCTTACTGAAACTTTTCCTCCCTGGGTCTATGTTTTGTCTCTTATGTTTCTGGTACCACTCCTCTTTGTCTGTTCACCTGGCATTTCCTTATTTTCATTGCCCTTGTACTCAAGCTTTTTTCTTTATCCTTCTTTTCTTTTCTTTTTCTGATGACAGCTTCTTTGCCACACTTATCCATTCATTTCAGAGATGCATAGAGGAAAGAGCCATATATTTGTGAGTTTCAATCTATTTTACTGGGAAACAGTGGCATGGCTATTGATACATAAATCCCTCAGTAGACTGTATTGCATCTCTGAGATCAGTATAACATTACACCACTGGAGTTAAATCAGTCTTCATTCATTAGTGAACAGTCTTTTCGTGGGTGAAATTATTCTAAAAATTCTCTTGTGACAGTTTTAATATCTAATCTTAGTTTCTGGGTTCTTTTCACATATGATATATGAGCACTATTTCTTATAAACAGACTATTCAACAATAAGAAATCAGTAATGATTTCTGATCTTGGCAAGATATACTAAGTTACGTAACTACTTGGGATTCCAAATATGAATTCATGGACTGTCATGTCCATGTAAAAAAAGAGCCAAAATCCAAGCTAAGGATTTTATAGGGGCCACAACAACACATATGCTGAGAGACGGTATTTTGAGTGAAACAATGAAAGCTTCAATAAAACTGCTTTTCCCAGTCACTCTATTGAAGCCTAATTAATGGTTTTTTCAATTTTAAGCATTTCTGAAGAAATAAAATCTTTACTTATAGTCAGAAAAACTCACGTTCTCCTTGAAATTTTTACTGTGATTATTCATCTTCACATACAACTCTGTCCTGGAGAGATGAAATGTAACATGTTTTTAAAGTCCTCTAGAGAAAAAGATTTCAGAGCTTACTTTTGGTGACTTATTCCAATGACTAAATCCCTTCAGGAAATTATTTTTCACCTAACCTGAATATTTCACAATGTGCTTAAATATTTCCTTTTACTATATCCTCACTGAAAATGTCTATAAAATAACTGTAAAAACTGGAAACCAATTTTTAAAAATTACTCCTTACCAATTTTCTTTAATCCAACTCAAGTCTTAAAAAAAAATCCTAAAACATTTCTGAGATACTTTAAATGCTTTCCAAATAAGGCTCCCATTTTATCTTTAATTAAAAAAATTTGCATTATACAAATTTATTTTTCTTTTTACGGTTTTGTAGTTCAGAATATTTGATATTGTTTCAAATAAAATAGATGCTGTTATATGCATTTAATTAGACTTTAAACATGCTTTTTTAACAACTGAACCTCATGTCAAGTCTACACCAATAACTATCAAAACAAAAAGATGGCCTAAGACTCTTTTTGTGCTGTTAATTCTTTTTAACTTCCTGACTTTTGTGACTGTTGGTACTCTAGGCAGGACTATCACAGTGTAAAATAAATAAGAGATTAACTTTACAGTCACTCTCCATTCACCATAAAACTCCTTGACCTACTCAATTCCAGTAGGGTCAGCGTTTTCTTTGGCCAGCTTGGGTGGTTGTGGGGCTCACGCCATGGAATACTGTCAGCACAAGGGATATCCTTTGGAAAACAACAAAAATTCACTCGCTCTCTCTGTTTTTTTTTTTTGCCTACAAACGTAGGGAAACTCTCATTCCTCAGTTCAATAATGTCAAAGAGTCTGAAGAAGTTTGTAAGGACAAGGAAAATCTCTGCTAATTAACCATTGTATTGTAATCATAATCAAGATTTACTAAGTACTTTTTGTTCCAGGTAGCACATAGATAGCACAAAAGACAGTTTCTGCTGACAAGTTTTCTGCCAGCCCTGGGTCTCAAGCCTCAAAAGTTTGACTCTTTGTGCCAAAGACTTCTGAATAATTAGGAAAATTTAACAAGCATTTATGAAAATACCACCCCGCACCCAAGTCATTTAGATACAAGGTAGTGTTTTCCTGTTATATTTCCAGTAAACAAAAGGATATTGGTTGATTGTTAGAGGGAGTTGATTGTAACCTTTGGCTCTAAATAAATAATGAGCCTGTGTCTCAATTTCATTTAATGGTTTGGAATTCCTAAGCTATGGAGTTCGTTAGGGAAGCAGAGGAAGTACACACATTAAAAAACAAAAAACAGGGAACAAGAACTGTTGAACCCCAAGTGGCTTCCTTTTCCCAGCATTTACTTGCAGGTGGACTAAATCCACAGCCACTCCTCACGACAAACAGATGAAATGAATAATTTCCAGTTGTCTTTCATGGTATCTTTTAGCTCAGGAGCAGGGGCTCAACTGAATCAATGAGGGGAGCAGTGCTGAGGGACTTTGGACTACATCGGAGTAGAATTACTAAGTTGATAGAGATGGATGTTTTCAGTTACAATTTTAACTGGACATAACGGCTTCCCCACAGGAAAGCTCATGGATCCATAAACCTAGTCCAGTGCTCCCTTACAGGAAAGGAGCTGTTTATTAGTGTGGTCCATGCCACCTGCTCAGCTATCAAGTGCACATTTGTTCTCTTGGGAACAGCAGGGTGGAGTAGTTACTAGAAACAAGGCTAGGAGCCAGCAGTATTCCACTTCCAAATTTTGGCTGACTCCTCTAGTGACCTCTGACTAGTCCCCTCAATAAAGCTAACCTCTGCTTATTTAAAACTGAAGCCAGATAGGCAGTGTCGGGAAATATCCACACTTCACTGAGATTTCTTTGCCACAGAATTCACTCAAAATTATCCTTGTAATCAACAGATGTTTATCCAACATCTTCTATTAACATGCAGTAAATGAGTCAAAGGCATATGCTATACCTGGAGTTTTACATGATGTGCTTCTAAAAACGGATTTTTTTAGAAAAAAGATTGTTGTGTAGATTGTTTTGTAAAGCATGGGATTTTTGAGGAAGAATTTATGTAAATTCATTGATCTAGCTAAGATGTCTATAAATTCAATTACCCCTTTAGTAGTTGATTATTAGGTGTGGTCTATGCTATACAAATTAATTTTAAAGATAAACATCAGTGACAAAACAGAGCACAATTTTTTTCCCCTACAAAGAATCAGAATGCTAACATATAAATTCTTTTTTGCTGTTGCTATTAGAACAGAGGGAATAAAAGGTCCCCGACCTTGGAACCCTACTTCTGTACAATTAGAATCATGCAGATGAATAATAACAAAATATTCTCCCTACGCTCCGAAAGGGGTGACAGCTCCTGGGCACAATGATACTCCATAAACAGCCCAAGTGGCAGAACATCCCTAGCGGCAGAATCCACTGGCAGCTGCTCAATTTGAATGTTTTTGTACTATCCTTGACTTCTATAGTTGGCAGAGAGAGGGAAAAAAATGTTTCAGGAAGCAGAGATGTTGAAGGGATGGAGGTCCAGAAATGGAAGATGGGGAAAGAGAAATGTTTGTCTCACACTTTGTGATGTATCGGAAACAATAAAGTGGTCACTTTAGAGATCCAAAATATTTTAGAAGCGCAGAAGCTAACAAAAATCTCTTGGTATTTTAAAACACAAATCACCCAGCTTAGTCTCTTTTTAAGAACCTTCGCATTAGGGCAGGGTACAAGATAGAGAAACAAGCACAATTACAGTCCCAGCGAAACATACCCAGACTCTCATAAACACTCCACTCATGAAAACACTTACTCTAAGAAGCCAAGTTAATCCTGTGCCTGAGTCCTCTGAGTCCTGCTAAGACAGCTCTGGCCAGTAACATTCAGCCATAGTGCATTCCTCTAGGCCCACATGCTGTTGTAGGGTCCTAGTTTTTCGAGCCCTGAATGAAGTAAAGAGCTAGAGTTGAAGACAGACGACAACGCAGAGCTAGAAGCACAAAACCACAAAACATGAGCATACACTGATGATTGGAATCTTTCAGCAGCTGGTTTTTCTAGGACTCAGTTCCCCATTCTAAGAATGAGTCTACCAGGAATATTTTCTTATCACCGATCTTTTTAACGGCCTGAGGCAAAGGAAATGAGAAGTAAGCCAGAAAGAAATAGTTCTGAATTGATCCCGAAGAGAAACTAGCCTTTTCCAGTCATAAATCGGGGATTTGCATAGTAGACGTAGGTCATCTGAGAGGGCTCTAAGCTCTGCGCTATGAACACAATGCTTTCTTTTCCCAGTTTTGCACATGTAACATCATTGTTCCCAGAAATCATCAAGTCCCCATCAGCTTGATGGGGATGTATTCATCAGCTTGGGTTGCCGTAACAAAATCAAAGCCACCCAATCTGGGTGGCTTTAATGACAGAAATTTACTTTCTCGAAGTTCAGGAAGCTAAAAGTCCAGGATGAAGGCGCCAACATGATTGTTTTCTTGTGAGCTCTCTCTTCTTGGCTTGCAGATGGCTGCCTTCTTGTCTCTGTGCTCTCTGAGAAAGAGAGAGATATCTGGCATCTTCTTTTTCTTGGAAGGACATCGATCCTATTGGATCAGAGTCCCATCCTTATGATTTAATTTACCCTTAATTATCTCTTTAAGTCCTATCTCCTAGCATGGGAAGAAATGCCAGATATAGGTGATGGGGAGGAAGGCAGCAAATCACATTGCCATGTGTGTACCTATGCAACAATCTTGCATGTTCTTCACATGTACCCCAAAACCTAAAATGCAATAAAAAAATTTAAAAAAAGAAACAAACAACAAAGAAAGGTCCTATCTCCAACACGGGTATGGTAGTGTACACCTATAAACCCAGCTACTCAAGAGGCTAAGGCAGAAAGATTACTTGAGCCTAGGAATTTGAGACCAGCCTGGGCAATAAGCAAGACCCCATCTCAAAAGTAAAAGAAATAAAAAATTTAAAAGACCCTATTTCTAAATAGTTACATTGAAGTTTAAGGCTTTAAAATATGGGTTTGAGGGAGACACAATTCAATCCACAGCAAACGTAAATATTGATTAGCAATTATTAATCAGGCATATGCACAGGGCACTAGTGTTGTCCAATTAAATTACTAGTACTAGCTAATAATTATGCAGATTAACTGAATTAATAAAATAAGCCAATTGAAACCCAGCAGATAAAATCTCACTTTATGCCACAGACAAAATAGGAGACAGTTTACAGTATTTTTTTAGAACCAGACAGATTAGTCTGCAATCCCAGTTCTGACACTCACTAGTTATAAGGACTTGAGCAAATAGCTGAACCACTCTAAACCCCAGATCTTCTTTAGTATGAAAGTGGGTTAGTTAAGAATTGAAGTAAAGTACTTTATATTTCATATACAATGCCTGGCTTACACACTCAGTAAATGGAAATTAATATTATGAATTATTTCTATTATGCTAATATGAACATCAAAATTGAACTAACTTCATTAACAAGTGGATATTTGTCAGAATTCTACAATACAGTTTATATTTATACTTTCAAGTAGAAATTTTCCTGGTCTGCATTGGGGTTGTAATTCAGTGTCAATATTGTTCTCTCTGGTGATAACCAAAGCTCTCAAAATGCTTAGTAACTTGCCTCGGGCACAGAGACAGGCAAAGGGCATGTCCCTCACATAGCACCAGGTGCCTTCTTGAGAAAAAAGTACCAGTCGGTGCTTACCACAGAGCAAGTGATTTTGCTGTGTCTCTGATTACGATACCTTAGATCACCTTGGTTATACACCAGGGGCATGCGTATCATACTTAGGTCGAAAATACTACCTCAGACCACAGACCAGTATTTGCTTGTAAATCTGAGTGAAGATGGAGGTTTTGTTTTCAGATATAAACCTTCCATTTCTTGGCCATATTGGCTTCAGTGTATTTTGGGCCTTATGAACAAAGCAGTAAAAGATTTTGTTATGATTATTTTTTAAATGACTACTCCTCACACAGCTTTTGACATTTATAAGCAATTCAGTTCTTTTCTGAACCTGATTTTATAGATTCTTCTAGGGTTTGGCATTGCCCTTGCTTCCTGGCACAGCATTATGTTACTATTTTTAAAGATGAGCATGACAGTGTAACTGAAATGGAAATGTGGAGCCAAAACAAAGTTTGGATTCAACTGAAAGAATCAAGAGGTTGACATTCAAATGTCAATGGATTTCCCTAACTCATCTTTCATTTGTTTGTTTATTTATTTATTTGCATTGTAAGATTTAAAGTCTGGCTTGCTATCACATGCAATATCAATTTAATTTCTATCACACTGAATATGAACAAGGGCTTTCATTTTAATGTCAATTGCCTCCTAATGATTTTATTCTTGAAAATATCTTTTATTTCATGCTGTTCAAGTACTTACCTCTAGTCTTCCTTCCTCTTTGTAAAATGCTTAAGAACAGGAGAGATTGTAAAACCTTTCATTAGATAAGAGGGTGCTAGCTGTTATTACATAAAATTAAGGACAATATTTTAATTTCTAAGTTGCTGTTACAGTCTTGATATCCATATTTGATTTTTCTGAAGTCAAACTTCATCTCAGCTTAATCCTTCCCAGTGGCATAATTGGTTTAATACGTAACTGGTTAATACTCACATAGCCATACTTTTCCTCTCCTCAACCTGAAAAGATTAACAGTTGTATCAGAAGGTTTATGGGTTTCACACTCATGGGATTTAGTTTCTAATAACAAAGAATTAAGTATCAGATCCTTTGGAAATGTATGCAGTACACTTTTGGCTGGTCATTTTTTGAAAGACCAAGAAAAATGCTGTCAGCCATAATGCTAAATTTGGAAGTGCAATGTCGTGCCAGTGAGTATTTTAGCAAGGCTGATGCTATACTTGGGAATTTGTCAAGTACATCAATAATATTTCATAGCACATTTGGCTGTGTGCAAAGTAGATACAGAATTTACTTGTCACTCTCAAGATGAGAAATACCACACATTTATAAATGTATTAGGGTGACTTCCTCCATTCTGTTCTTCTATTTATTTTTAGGATGCTTATTAAGAGAAGTACCTAAGCTTCTTTTAAAATGCCGTATCTTCACTGATGTCATATGATTTTATTCACCCACAGAAACTTAAGTTGTATTCAGATAACTAATGGGAAAAGAAATAATTTAATCTCGACACTTAGACAGCTAATCTTGTTGGGTAACCCAGCCGCAGTCTGGTGCAAAAAAGATATTTTCCAGTTGGCTATCTGTAAAACCCACTCAACGCCCTCTCTCCTGTCACCAGCTATTACTCTTCCAGAATCTTCCGTGAGGACAATGGCAAATGTGCAATGCTAATTGATTTTGTCTGTGGTGAAAATATACCCACTAGGGAAGACCTTCTACTGCTTGTAAATACACAAAATTCTGGAGCTCAGAAGGACCTTGGAAAAACAATTCTGACTTCTTGGAGAATTTCTTGCAGCAAAAGGCACCGAGTCTCAGACAAGTGAAGACTTGACTTGTCAGACACCATCCTCATCTAGGAACTCCAACAAGCCAAGTCTCAGACCGACTGAAGCATGACCTGGTTGTCATGTCCTGGTACCTTTTTCCCCAGGCAGGTTATTTTTATTCCTACACTGACAAAGTGCTATGATAATTTGTGGGTATTTGTTTATGCTTAGCCTTTTGTGTTCTGACACTAACAATTGAAAACAGAAAGTGGTCCCAGCTGCCTTCCACAGATGCAGAGATTGCAGTTTTTGAGAAGAAATTACCTTTTAAGGAGAGGCCATTTTGTTCCCCTTAATAACCAAAAAGAGTCTTATATCAGAGGCCCAGACCCACCCTCATTTAGAAACCCCAAAAATGCCATCAGGACACTCCCTAACATGCTCAATTTGAAAACCAGAAAAGCAGGGTGGAGGTCCTGGCTGCCCAGTCCAAGAGTGGCAAGGAGGAGGTGACAGCAATTAGCCGTTGGCCAGGCAGCTGGGGCCTTCCAAGTCACTTTCACTACTAATATTGGCGATTAACTTTTTTTTTGGGACGGAGTTTCGCTCTTGTTACCCAGGCTGGAGTGCAATGGCGCGATCTCGGCTCACCGCAACCTCCACGTCCTGGGTTCAAGCAATTGTCCTGCCTCAGCCTCCCGGGTAGCTGGGACTACAGGCACGTGCCACCATGCCCAGCTAATTTTTGTATTTTTAGTAGAGACGGGGTTTCACCATGTTGACCAGGATGGTCTCGATCTCTTGACCTCGTGATCCACCCGCCTCGGCCTCCCAAAGTGCTGGGATTACAGGCGTGAGCCACCGCGCCCGGCCCGGCGATTAACATTTTTTGGTGCACTTTACACATCTTAAGCCCTACCACAACCCTGTGATTCTTGTCATTATTATTTCACAGAGAACCGAATAACGTGTCCAAAGTCATACAGGATGTAGGAACAGGCAACAGAAATTGAAGTGCAGGAAGCCCAATTTCTGATCCCAAGCTTTTAACTGTTTCTCTACCCCTTGCCTCCTCCCTACAGAATTTGCTGGCATCGAAGATCATGTGTTAAGTAACAGTGATGAATATCTTTTATGTTTTGGCATCTCTCCTAATAGGGAAAGAAGTCTTCCATATATTTATTTCAAAATTATGAGAACGGTTTTAACTAAACAAACTACTCCTTTTATAACTTTGCAAAATTTAGGCAAATCTTCAGTTTACAGCACATTATAATCATTGGTCCACGTAGGAATCTATTTTTTACTTAACAAGCTTAATATTCTATAATGACTATATGGGGATCTATTACTCAATTAAAGAACTAGGATGTTACCACTGCTTTATTACTACATGGCCCCAGCTAATTTTTACATTTTTGTAGAGATGAAATCTCTCTGTGTTGCCCAGTCTGGTCTTGAAATCCTGGGCTCAAGTAATCCTCCTGCCTTGGCCTCCCAAAGTGTGGGATTACAGGCCTGAGCCATGAGGCCCAGCCAAGAGTAATCTCTACTTCGAATCTATGTCCCTTGTTTTTATAAAGTGTTTTATCATATACATGATAAAATATTTTAAATTTTACATCTTTTTGAAGTTTAAATAGTATATTGTGTGTAATCTTACAGTAATGGATGTATGGATATAGCTGTAGTTCATTAATTTTTACTTCTGAAAGAATTTAAATCTAAACATACTAAAATTTATTTATCCACTTTAATGATGGATATTTGAATTATTTCCAGGTTTTAAAGTTTTACTGAAATGGTGATATAAATATTCTCATAGTCTTCCGGTGCGCATATGTCTCCTTAGGTATAAACCTAGAAGAGGAACTGCTAGGTTGAGAATATGAAAATATTAAAATTTACAAGATAAGGCCACATGAGTTTTCAAAGTTGTCATACCAATTTATTCTCACACTAGTAATATATATAATATTAACCATTAAATGGTAACTCATTGTGCTTGATTTAAATTTCTCTAATTTCTAATATTGGTTCTATGCATTTACTTTTTGAATAAATATTCCTATCTTTCCCATTCTTCTACTATGCTTTTTTTTATTGCTTTTTTCTTATTCGTTTGTAGCAATTCAATATATAGTCTATAGCAGTTATCCTTTGTTGGTTATTTGTATTGCAAAATTATTACAGCTATTGCTGTATTGTCTTTTTAAACATTTCCTTTATTGAACAGATATTCTAAGTTTTCATGTAGTTTAATTTGTTCATCATTAAAGACATTCTTGAAGTATATTGCAGGTTCGATTTTATACTACTACAGTAAAGCAAATACACAATAAAGTGAGTTACGTAAATATTTTGGTTTCATAGTACATTTAAAAGTTATGTTACTCTATTTTCTAGTCTATGAAGTGTGCATAGCATTATGTCTAAAAACCATGTGATTTTCTTAATTAAAAAATATTTTATTGCTAAAAAACGCTAATGATCATCTGAGATCTCATGAGTGGATGAGGAGCTGCTTCCTATGAATGAGCAAAGAAAGTGATCTCTTAAGATGAAATCTGCTCCTGAAGATGCTGTGAACATTGCTGAAATGACACCCCAAGATTTTTACCTACACTTAGTTGAAAAGCAGCCACAGGGCTTGAAAGAATTGACTCCAATTTTGAAAGAGGTTCTACTCTGAGTAAAATGTTACTGAACATCATCATGCTACAGATAAATTTTTCATGAAAGGAAGAGTCAATCGATGCAGCAAACTTTACGGTTGTATTAATTTAAGTAATTGCCACAGCCACCCACCCTCCAGCAACCACCACCCTTATCAGTCAACAGCTATCAACATCAAGACAAGACACTCCATCAGCAAAAAGATTGTGAGTTAGAATCAGTGTCTTTCAAACTCCTGTTAATGAGATTGCAGCACTTCAGTCACATCTTCAGGCTTCAATTTCACTTCACACTTGGAAGATGTCTTCAATTTTGATCTCTAATTCTTTAATGCTGTTTCTATCATATCTGCAGTTACTTTCTCCGTGAAAAATCTTAAACCCCTCCAAGTAATCCATGTAAGTTAGAATCAACATCTTTCAAACTCCTGTTAATGTTGTTATTTTGATCTGCTCCCATGAATCACAATATTCTTAAGGGCAACTGGAATGGTAAATTCTTTTCAGAAGGTTTACAATTTACTTTGCTCACATTCAAATCCGTCAGAAGAATCACTCTCTATGGCAGTCATAGTCATACAAAATGTATTTCTTAACTAATAAGACTTGAAAGTTGAAATGATTCCTTGATCCATGGGCTGCAGAATGAATATTGTGTTAGCAAGCATGGAAACAAAATAAATCACCTTGTACATTTCTTTCAGAGTTCTCAAGTGCCCAGGTACATTGTCAATGAGCAGTAATACTTTGAGAAATTTTTTTTTCTCAGCAGTAGATCCCAACAGTGGGCTTAAAATAGCCCATAAACCACAGTGTAAACAGATATGCTATTATTGAGACTTATTTCTTCCATTTACAGAGCACAGGCAGAGTAGATCTGGTACAATTCCTTAGGGCTTTAAAATTTTCAGAATGGTAAACGATCATGGCATTCAACTTAAAATCATCAGCTATATTAGTTCCTAACAAGAGAGTTCAAACTGTCCTTTGAAGCTTTGAAGTCAGGCATTGACTTCTCTGCAGCTATGAAAGTCCTAGACGGTGCCTTCTTCCAATAGAAAGCTTCTTCATTGACACTGAAAATCTGTTGCTTAGTGTACCCACCACTGTCAATTGTCTTAGCTAGATTTTTTTTCTAACTTATTACTGCTTCTACATCAGTACTTGCTGTTTTCTCTTCGTACTTTTATGTTATAGAGATGGTTTCTTTCCTTGAGTCTCATGAACCAACAACCTCAGCTAGCTTCAGATTATTCTTCCGCAGCTTACTCACCTATCTCAGCTTTCATAAAATTGAATAAAGGTGGGTCTTTGCTCTGTATTTTGATTTTTAACAAAATTTTGTATTTTTATTGAATTGGGTTTCTGTGGCAGGTTTGATCTTCTAACCAGGCCACTAAAACTTTCTCCAACTCAGCATAGGGCTATTTTGCTTTCTTATCATTTATGTGTTCACTGGAATTGCACTTTTAATTTCCCTCAAAAATTTTTCCTTTGCATTCAGAAACTAACTGTTCTGCACAAGAGTTAGCTTTTGTCCTATTTCAGTTTTGGCATGCTTTCCTCACTAAGTTTAACCATTTCTAGCTTTTGATTTCAAATGAGAGATATGGAACTCTTCTTTTCACTTGAACATTTAGAGACCATTGTAGGATTATTAGTTGGCCTAATTTTAAAATGGTTGTGTTTCAAGGAAAAGAGAGGCCTGAAAAAAGGGAGAGAGATGGAGAAATGACCAGCTGATGGAGCAGTCACGACACACACAACATTTATTGGTTAAGTTCACGGTCTATATGGGCATGGTTCATGATGTCCTAAAGCCATTACAAAAGTAACATCAAAGATTGCTGATCACAGATCATCATAACAGATATAATAATAATGCAAAATTTCAAATACTATGAGAGTTACCAAAATGTGACACAGAGACATGAAGTGAGCATACGCTGTTAGAAAAATGGCGCAGATAGACTTGTTTGACTCAGGATTGCCATAAATCTTCAATTTGTAAAAGCCGTAATATCTGCGAAACACAACAAAGTGAAGTTCAATAAAATGAGGTATGCCCGTATTTTTATTCAGAAATTTTTATTGCTTATTTAATGTTGGATTTAGGTCTGATGTGTATTCTTTAAAAAAATGGTAAGGTTTTGCTTTTGATATATATTTAACTCTTTAATCCATCTGGAGTTAATTTTATGTAAGCTATGTGGCAAGGGCATAATTTCATTTGTTCCCCCTTACCACTAACTACTCTTCCTAGCTTATATTTACTATATTGATCTACCATGATACCTATGACAACATTAATATTCCTTCTGTATGTGGGTCTGTTTGGGGGTCTCTTGCATTGGTAAGTTTATCAGTCTCTACTTCTATTCTACAATTACTTAATTACTATCATTTTACTATAAAACTTATTGTAGGAAGTTCCTATTTCATTTTTTAAAATAAACATAGATTGGCAATGATTAGCTATTTGCTTTTCCATATAATTTTAGAAACAACATAACAAATTTCATGAAAATTACTACTGCAATTTTAATTGCAGTTACAACAAATTTATGAGTCAACTGAAGAGAATCGACATCTGTTTATCGTTTTCTTATGTATGAATATGCATTATCTGTGCACTTATTTAGGTCTTAGGTAACTTCTCTCAGTAAAATTTATCATTTTCTTCAAGATTGTGCATCTTTTTTTGAGATATATTCTCTGATACTGTGTTGTTTTTGTTAATAATGTACGTGGCATTATTTTAAATTGTATTATGAGTGTTTTTCTTGTTGTATAAAAATACACTTGACCTTTATACATTGATTTTATTTTCAGAAATCTTGCTGACATGTACTATATATAAGGATTTCTAAAGTTTCTTCTGAATTTTCTATTTAAATAGTTATATCATTTGCAAGAAATTACATTTATATTTAAATATCTTTTCTTGTGCTAAATAGGCTCTATAGCAAAATATATAGAAGTGATGATAACTGGCCTACTTGCATTGTAACACTTCCCCTAAGATCATGCCCATTGTGATAGTTGTTTTTTTCCTCCCAAGAGCAAAATTCCAGAGAGCAGTATGCCCATAGAGAATTTTAGTGCACAACCAGCAAAACCACATGTAATAGTCCTGGATATTCTTCATGAAATCAAAGAATTACCCTTCTATTTTTATTTATTTAAATATATATGTGGGTATTAAATTATTTGCATTCATTTAATTAAAAAATTTAACTTAATCTGTTAATCTGGTGAAGAGCATTTGCTGATTTTCTAAAATTAAACTATCCTTGCATTCTGGGGATAAACTAAGTTAGTCCTGGTTTATTATCCTTCTCCCCCGACCCCCATCCATTTCTCCCCAACATATACTGCTGATTTCAGATTGCTCTTATTTTGTTAGGCATTTTTTTTCTTTTTAACCAATTTTTATGAGTAAAATAAGCTTGGAAATTTCTTTTGCAATTTTCACCTCATTGAATAATTGGGAAGTATTTCTAGTTTGTTCTCTAGAAAAGTTTATAGAGAACTGGAATAATGTTTTTTGAAAAGTTAGTAAAACGATTCTACAAAATCGTTTCATCTTGGTGTTTTCTTTATAGGAAGATTTTAATTACTGCCTCAAATGCATTAATAATTATAGCACTATTTAGGTTTTCTATGTATTCTTGGGTTAGTTTTTTATTTATTTTTTAAATTAATCTAACTACTTCTTCTAAACTTTCAAGTATGTTTGACCAGAATTGTTGATTATGTCTTTTTAATCTCTTATATCAGTATGTTCCTCTTTTAGCCATGATATTATCCATTTATACTTTCTCTATCTTTCTTGAGCAGTCTCATACAGATTTACTTTTTAAATATGTATATATATATATATTTTTCTTAATCTTTTCTAATATATTACTGTTGTCTATCTCATTCATTTCTGATTATATACTATTTCCTTTTCTCAAATTCCTTCATATTTATTATGTTTATTCTCTCCTTGAAATGGAGAGATTATTATTAGTCTTTCTTTTTTTATTACTACCAGCACATAAGACTACAATTTTTCTTTTCATCTCAATTTGCATTACACCTCTTGTTTTTATATATGAGATTTTCTGATTCATTCAGTTTTAAGTATGTGTAAACATTCATTATGACATTTTCTGTAACACATGGGTTATTAGAAATGTGTTTTCTAATTTTCAAATATTCAGGATATTAAAGTTTTCAAATTTTTTATGGCTTCCTAACAAAATTGCTTTGTGGTTAGGGTATGGGGTCTTTTGAAATCTATTTTTCTGATATTTATTGAGACTATCCTTGTGTTCTCCTACTTGGTCAATTTCAGGCACTTTTCATGAGTTCTTAAAAAGAATGTGTATTTTTAAATAAGTATATGCAGAATTTTAAATATACTTATTAAATTGTTTTATTTGTGTTATTTAAATCTTCCCTATATTTGCTGACTTGCTTATATGCTTAACTCATCAATAATTGAGAGTTGTATAGATTTTCTAACAATGCTGGTGGTTCTATTGATTTTTCTCAGTAGTCTTACCAACTTTTGTTTTATATACTTTAAGACTCTTGTATTAAGTGCAAAAGTGTTTAGAACTGTACTTTTCTAGTGAATGGCATTTCTAGTATAATTAGTAAACATATCCAAAGTTTTTTTGCCCCAAGATCTATTTTACTCAAAACTAAAATGGATAGGCCCAGAATTATTTTCTTAATATTTGCCTAATATATATCTCTTTTAGTTTTTTCATTAAACTATTTTTATACTTATGTATATTTCTTATACACAATATATAGTTAGGTTTCTAAAAGTGAAATCTGAAAAATACTATGTTTTATCTGGTGAACTTACATATATGCTAATTATTGATATAAATGTATTTGTTTCAACCTTCTTTTTTCAGATTTATATTTATTCAGATTATTATAATTTTTTTCCCACCTATTCGTTTATTGTAAGGAATGACTGATATTTTGATTCCCCTTTCTCCCATTTTGTAATTTTACTAGTTTAAAATTTATAACTCTATTTTTATTACTTGTTTGTGGTTAATCAGTCATTAGAGTGAATCGGCAACCAACAGAGTGGGAAACAATTTTTGCAGTCTACCCATCTGACAAAGGGCTGATACCCAGAATCTACAAAGAACTAACACTGATTTACAAGAAAAAAACAAACAAGCCCATTCAAAAGTGGGCAAAGGATATGAACAGACCTTTTACAAACGAAGACATCTATGAGGCCAACAAACATATGAAAAAATGCTCATCATCACTAGTCATTAGAGAAATGTAAATCAAAACTATATTGAGATACCATCTCATGACAGTTAGAACGGCGATTATTGAAAAATCTGGAGACAACAGATGCTGGAGAGGATGTGGAGAAATAGGAACACTTTTACACTGTTGGTGGGAGTGTAAATTAGTTCAACCATTGTGGAAGACAGTATGGCGATTCCTCAAGGACCTAGAAATAGAAATTCCATTTGACCCAGCAATCCCATTATTGGCTATATAGCCAAAGGATTATAAATCGTTCTACTATAAGGACACGTGCACACGAATGTTCATTGCAGCACAGATTACAATAGCAAAGACCTGGAACCAACCCAAATGCCCATCGATGATAGACTGGACAGGGAAAATATGGCACATATACACCATGGAATGTTATACAGCCATCAAAAACGATGAGTTCGTGTCCTTTGTAGGGACATGGATGAACCTGGAAACCATCATTCTCAGCAAACTGACACAAGAACAGAAAATCAAACACCGCATGTTCTCACTCATAGGTGGGTGTTGAACAATGAGAACACGTGGACACAGAGAGGGGAGCATCACACACTGGGGTCTGTCGATGGGAGATAGGGGAGGGACAGTGGGGGGTGGGGAGTTGGGGAGAGAGAGCATGGGGAGAAATGCCAGATATAGGTGATGGGGAGGAAGGCAGCAAATCACACTGCCATGTGTGTACTTACGCAACAATCTTGAATATTCTTCACATGTACCCCAAAACCTAAAATGCAATAAAAAGAAATTTTTTAAAAAAAAGAGTCTTTAACTTGACAAAGTCCAAAGTAAAATTTGTAAAAATATACATCCCTACATAAACAGTAAGTTGTTAGAAAGTTTTAGCTTCAATATTAAGTGCTTAATTATTTAGCCTCACAAATTAAACACTATTTTCTGTTACAGAAGATGTTATTTATATCTGCTACTTTAAATGGCTTATTTAGAGTGCCTTTAGAGCAGGTCTCTTGGGAATTTTCTCCTAGTTTTTATTTAATTGTAATTGTCTTTGTTTTGCCTCTGAGGGCTTTGTGGAGAACAAGATTATAAAAGACAAATGGTAGTTAGCAGGTGAATAGTTAAGGTGCTCATGTAATAATCCAGGCAAGGGAAGATGGTGGATTGCATAGGTTGGTAGCAGTGGAGCTGGTGAAGAGTACTAGATGCATTTTCAAGATTTAGCCAACAATATTTCGTGATTGGCTGTAGAGTATGAGAGAAAGAGGAGTCAAGTTTGAGGAATCAAGGGCTTGAGAAACTGGAAAGATAGATCTGCTATAAAACTAAGATGAGGAATCATAAGTGAGGCACATTTGGGAGCAAATAGGATTTTAGTATGGGAATGTTCATGTCATACTTGTTAGACAAAGTGCATATTTTAAGTACGTTGAGTCAAGAGTTCAGGAAAGAATTCTGTATTTGTCAGTCATTTACGTATAGATGATACCTAAAGCAATGAAACTATATGAGCTCTCCATGTAGAGTCAGTATACAGAGAGAAAAGGATCAAGAGCTGATCCCTGGAATATTCCAGTGATAAAATAATGAGAAGTAAGCAAAAAGAAAAGGCACATCTAGTGAGGTAGAAGGGAAAACAGCAATGTGATATTCTTGAGTTTCAAGTGAAGAAGGTGTTCAAAGGACAAAGAGTTAATTATCTGTGTCTTATGCATGTGGAGGACAGAAAAAGTAATCACTGATTTGACAACATGAAGATAACTACTGGTGACCTTGACCCAAGCAGCTTTGGTTGAAAGATGGCAGTGAGACTGATGGAATTAAATGGTGAAGAGTAACTGGAAACAGGAGATTTCGTATTTAAATTGAAGAAATCATATTTAAATTGAAGACAAAATTGGAGATAACTTTTTAAAGAAATTTTCCTGCTAAAGGGGAGAAAAACGGATCAGCATCTGGTAGCTAAGGAGGATAGAGGCTTAAATTCTGCTGCGAGCTAACCAGTACTGTAATCACTGGCCACAAGTGATTATTGAGCACTTGAAATGTGAATAGTTGAAATTAAGACTTGCTGTAAGTAGAAAATATGCATCAGACTTTATAGACTTACCAAAAGCCCATAAAATATCTCAGTACTTTTAAAATGTTGATTACATGTTAAGATGATAATATTTTGGATCTATGATATTAAAAATATATTAAAATGAATTTCACCTACTTGTGAATGTTTTTTAAATATGTATATCAGAAGTTTAAAATGGCGTGTGGCTCGCCTTATATTTCTACCAGACAGTACTTGTCTGGGCAATCATATCATCTAAGCAACCTCTCTGTACCCAAGGGTGTGAGGTGGTAGGGGCAAAAGTAAGAAATTCATATGTACTAAGAATTTAGACACTTAATGATAATTAAGCAATCCTATCTAAAAATATTCTTTTCTGGGACCCCATAATATTAATTTATAAATGAAAGCCTTCAGAATAGTGACAATATTTGAAGTAAAGCTAACACACAGAAATATAAAAAATGAAAAGGGCTACTCTTCAGATCCTAGGAATGCTTGTTTTGAAACTATGAACAGAATTTCAGAGACTGTAATGAGTTAATTTTCTCAAAGTTCTCACAGAAATTAGTAGAATTTGACAGTGTTAGTTGCGACACAATTTTATAAATATTGGGTCCCTTTGAATATATTATTGTGGATATATATGCAACAGCTAATAAGCTTCTATTTTTTCTGTCATGGATATTTTGAAATTAATGTTATTTTATGGTACTTCAAGCATGAAAGTGATGCAAGTTTTACTAAAAACTGCTTAATCTAACTATTACTGGCTATCTGTATTCTTACTGAATACTTGCTAAAGTTATAGCTTCATCTCATCCACAGTAATTCTATAATTACGGTATTAAGAATGGACGAAACCAGCTGTGTTTTGGTTTCACTGAACATCTTGAACTGTTATTCAAGTATTTGGAGTAAAATAAAATCTAAAATGCACTTTGACAAGGACATTTTATGTTTATTTTTAGACCCAAGTACGTTTCAGCAGGAATTTAATTCATAAGTTTCTGATTGATTTACAATCAACTGATCAAAGTTTTGGGTAAAAAGTGTACAATTTTAAAGAAGCTAAATCACCATTAATAAGGTATCTTTGACCACTTCTTTTTCCCTCATTCTCCCATAGAAAGTCATTTTTTGCAAAACAAACATAATTTTAAGCCATTTGACACAATACTCAAAATCTACAGTGTTGTATTTAACGTGAAGAGATTCCATAGTACTGTAAAAATGTTGGGAGAGCTGAGTTATCATTATTAATTAAAAAAATTAAGAAGCCTAGTAATAAAAACCTCTGATTTTATGTAATACTCCTTTTCATTGACAACATTAAACAGCAGTTAACTATTTGCTGACTACATCAGCTACTGCTTTTAATTTACCTGACAGGCGACAGCAATCACAAAGCCTAGCATAGTGTAGCAGCTTAATAATCAACTTTCAAAACAGTTAATGAACAAATGATAAATGAATGACTGAAGATATTAAACTTCACTGGAAAATACCATGGACTTTTGCTACTATATTTATTTTAAATTTCATTTACTAGGACACTATGTAGACAAAACAACACACTAATCCCTTAATAATTTCTTATTTATAATTGCACATCTAAAACAAAATATATTCATATAAACTGAAAAAATATGGACATAGGCTTAGTTATTAATGAGTGAGATAATTAATGTTTTACATTCATAGAAATATTATACATCTATATGCAGTATATAATTAGCATAATCTGCAAAATCACTTATATATGTAATATGTGTATTTCATATGTACTACACTATATATTATACATATATTATATACACATATTATGTAATATATACGTGTTAGCATCTTATACACTAGATATTATTGTATACATTACAGGATATGTTATATAACTATATGTGACATATCTTCTTACACTATTTCATTTTATCTTCACAATGATACTATGAGGTATTAATCTGATTTTCTAGAGAAAGATTCAGAAGGGTATTACCCTCAGTTTGTAAATAATTAACTATATCAGCAAAATCTGAAGTTTATTTTCAAGTAATGAGATATTATTAATCTCATTTCAAGATGAGATATTATTGTGATGTATTGCTTTTCTTGCTCTCTCTGACTGTGTTATTAATCTAATTTCAAGATGAGATATTATTGTGATGTATTGCTTTTCTTGCTCTCTCTGACTGTGTTCAAAAATATACCTTCTTTTGACGTGATCTAAATTTTTACCACAGGATTGTGCAGTAGCAGAATTTACTCAACACAAGGGATAGGGAAATGGGACTTCATGTAAAACTCCAGAAATCTTGCCAGGCCAAATTCTAGAAACCACTCATCCAGAATATTTTCCCTGGCACTCAGCTTTATTGGATATTCTCCTTCCATCTCTCTTTAGTCTTTCTTCAATTGCAAGAAGTTATAATTATATTACTGTTGTAACAGGTTATTGTCCTTCAATTTCCTTGTACTTAGAATTAATAATGTGATGGAAAGAAATTGTAAGGTTATCTATACACAGTTTTCAGAACAGGTGCATTTCATTTTGCTTTGTCTGTGTCAAATAGTAGGAAATAAGCAATTTTGGATATTCTTTACATCTTTTTACTCAAGACTTGCTATCATGATTGTCAATGAAATCCCAGAATAGTGGACTGTTAGCAGAAATTTGCACTGTCTGATCTGTTTTGTAAGTTGGAAGACATGGAGGTTAGATATTTACAGAAAAAAAATTTCCTTCTTTTCCTTTATAGTTTGTGAATTATGCACTTAAGGGTTATTGAAAGGCTCAATTTATCTTAAGTTTTCACTACAATTCATCAAAATCTCAGTTCTTAATTCATTACAACACATTGTTCTTTGTTGAGAATGTGCCCAGAGACATGTGCATTGTATGCCTTTTCTTAAATTAGAGAACAAAGAGTGAGTTCTGTGAAGTGAACAGATGCCATAATTCTATATTTATCACCAGACTGTGAACTTATCTCTTTTTGAGAGTGACTATAACCTTAGTTCTGATTGTAAATGATATTTTACTGGCAGGTTTGCACATGCCATCTGAATTTTATGTACACATGTGAAGCATGGCCTAAGGTTGTGTTGCCAAAAATAAATGATTCAGGACCATGATCAGTTTCTGATACTTTCAACAACCAAATTGGTTTTCTGTATGCAGAGGAGAATAAGTAATGCTGTTCTATTTGACATCTCTCCTTAAGACTGAGATCCTGTTAATTTACTGAAGGCTAAATGCTCAAGACAACTGTTCTCCGTTACTTCCACCGAATCCCAATTTAGATTAACTTTCATAGTAGGTAGAATGTGTCTTGGTTTTTTACTGTAAACTGTTCACAATTCCTCTGTCAACTTTTGCAAGTACATAAGCAATGACCTGTTTTTTTAAGGTTTCCTCAATAGTCCTAAGAGGGAGCCACACCTGTCTCTCACCTACCTGAGCCTATCCATGTAACAAACTCACCCACACAGGAAATTAATCCAGCTCACACTGGCCATACACACTAATTGTGCAGTTTTTCTTTTTTTAATAAACATTTCCATGTGCTGTTTTGGTTTGCAGCTGGGAACTGCCCAACCACACACAGAGCTAAGCTAAACTAACCTTTCCACTCAACTCACCAAAAAGGACAACTTTGCCTAGGCAGATGGTGATGTGCACTGCTGTGTGCAATTCATTTCCATGTCACTAGGCATTCTGAACTTTTCAGAAGCAATTTCAAATGTATTTTAAAAGAAAATGTGATGTAAAGGGCTGTGCGCTAAGTGTGTGCTTTAGGCAGACACACCACTTTCTTCCCCCTGATTCGAGAACTGACTAAGTTAGGTAAATGAAACCCAGTTTACAATATTTTGCACTTTGTGTGTGGAGAGTGGGAGGATAAATCTTGGCCTAATTAGACCAAGAGTTTTAGTGAGTTTCCACCTATATCAACGACAATAATTAGTGAAATAAGAAAACGTGGCAAAACTGTCTCCTAAAAAAATTAGTTTACCATCATATTATGTATATATCAGTCAGAAAATAAGTTTTTATAAAATTACTAGACAAAGTCAAGATTTACTGTTTCTAGTTCTGTCTCTGCCATTTTTCAGCCACTTAATTTTTCTGGACTCTGCTTCTGTTTTGTAACATGAAGTAATCAATTTATGTTAGCACTTCTGAAAGTAAACTTCTAGGATCCTACCTCTTCAAGATCCACAGCAGAGAGTTCCTTGATCAACTAATTTCAGGAAACATCAATAATATATTCTCTTGATGTCACATTTATTAAGTCATGAAGAAATTTACATTTGAAAGACTTCAAGAAGTACAGCAGTAAAGAAACCAAATAACTGTTTAACTCAGTGTTTCTAATTTTTTGTTTTTTAACCATGAAACAATACTAGGAGATATACTTTGGGGATCACTGTTTAACTAACTCCTAAAGTCCTGTTGTTTTAAATTTTGTGGATATTTACACTTCACTGATAGGTATGCTAGTAACATTTATTGAAAATCCAAAGTTTTAAATCGTTATAACATTGTTTTTTCTATTTTATCATTTTAATTTCACTATTTCATGCATGTAATATCTCATATCTCAGAAATGAATGAAAATGCCACTGAGATAATTAACAAGCTCCGGTCTTTAAATTCCATGATCATGTTCTTTATTGTCATAAAACTTACTTTCAGTTGATTTTTAAATTAATTTATTATTTTAAACTCTGTACCTTACAACCACTACATATATCGTTAATTTTATTATTTTATTCTTAAGTGTCAAAAGAACTTAAAGTCCAGTCAAAGTTAGAACTCAAAGTTCTAACCTGTCAAATTTTATCCTTAAACATAAAAAAAAACTTGAAATCCAGTCCAAGTTAGAACTCAGTGTTCTAACCTGTCAAAGTTAGAACTCAAAGTTCAAATTTATTTTTCTCTGGCTCAACTTACAGGCTTTTATACCATCCAAATCCAAACACTTTAAAAGAAAGTAATAGATGACTTCTATTTAACATTTCAGGCAATTCATTATAATGCTTGTGTTCTTGAACAAAGTTTGCAGTAGAGAGAGTAAAGTTTTGGGACAGGGTACAATAAATTGATGAAATACTGTGGGATGTAACTGGTGTGGCTTAAGAACGATACTCTCTATACTTACATGATAAGAAAAAGAAAAATATTTGGACACTCAGATCACACCAGATGCCATATAACCTTGTTGCTTGAAATGATTCTGGCAATAGTTTGGCAGCTGGACCACTGTGGGTGCCATATGTCCGATGGTCTCACAGAGCTGAGATGCTGCCTGCTGAAACAGTTTCATTACTGTAATCCTTACTCTGCTAGATAGCTTCCCCCACATTCTTTACTTCTTATTCTATTTCAGCCTCTTTGTCCTACTCTGCACATCATCCCCAGAATTAACATATAATTATTCTGGAATGAATAATGAGGAGACAGGGAATACCTATAGTACTCTTCATGAATGTTTCAGAAAATACCTATTATTCATTTAAAATACAAAAATTGCCTCATCTATTAGTATTTTTAAAAGTAATACTAATTCTAAGCTGCCCTCAACATCTCAATCATATGAAGAGCTAATATTTGTTGAGTACTTACTATATCCTGGGTAAAATGCTAATCATGATCATGATTAAATCTGGGTCCAGGGTTCTCAAGTCCATTATACCATTCTCTATATTTTTGTATACATTCAAACATTTGTATAATATGAATTAAAATGACATCAGGTCAAATGTACTCAGGAGAGCATACAGAGACTTTTATTATAGAATAAGAAATTCAGGGACTAAATAAAGCATTTACACAAAGAATTTGGAAAAAGAACAGAAACAGAAGGAATAATTTTTTAAATGAAATCATTAGTCAAAATGAAAACAATTTTGAAAATTAAAAAATACACATAAAACTATTTGAAAAAAATTTTACTTCATTGCTAGTCAAATAGTAAGTAAAACATAACTTTAAAACACTATGATTAGAAGGAACATATAATTAGAGGGTTTTGGAAAGTCTTGAAAATTACACAAACTAAACAATTATATTTGAGAATTTAGTATAAAATATAAATTTCCAAACTTAACAAAAACAAGTTGGAAACCTGAACAAGTCAAAGTTCATGAAAACTATTTAAAAGTGGCAAAAAGACCCTCCCAACAGAAAACTGAAAAAGGGCTAGTTTATCTTATATTTTGAAAGTATCATAAAATTGCATTAAATAAAAATGTATGGAACAGGAAACAAAAATAGATCAATTAGAACTTAAGAAATCCAATAGACACTCATGTTTAAGTAAATATTTAGTTTTGTTTTTTACAATAACGGCATTCATTTGAGTTTGGAAAAGATTAGTTGTTTGATGAATTCTTTAGGTATTCAATTAGTTTGATAACTCACTGTTTCCTGACGTATGCTATTGAACACCAATTCTAGGTCATATTAAGAGGCATCAGGTGAAGTAAAAGATTTCAAGGTTCAAAGAAGACTGTACGACAAGCTAGATAATGCCTTGTTTTTAACTTCAGACATATGAAAAAAAAATAGAGTGATAGAGTATAAGACATGCTACTCCAAAATACGGCATTTTAGAAAACTGCAGAAGCAGGAAATTTTCTCTGATCTCACCTCTCCCATCTCCGTAGGTCATCAAATCCTAGAAGAGATTTTCTGATTCTGTCCTGAAACAGGTCGTAAGACCCTCCTTTTCTAGAGGTGTCCAATATGCACCTAGAGGAAATGAGCCCAAGATACAAAGACACCAAGAATCTGAACAAATAAGCCTTTGTAGTTTTCTCCCAGTTCATTGCTATTATGTCATACCTTTTTGTCCATCAATAATATTTCTCTACAACTGTCCACTCATTATCAAAGCTAGCATAAAAAATACCCAGGTTTACCCATTTCTTTAGGGCTTCATTTCCTTATGAAGGCTCCTGTGTCACACAAAACTTATGCTAAATAAATTTTGTATGCTTTTCTTGTGCTAATCGATCTTTTGTTATAGAGGCCTCAGTCATGAACAAGATAGGATGGAAAGATATTTCTTTTCCCTTACAAAAGCTTACATATACAAAACAATTCATCACAGAAAGGAAAATAGCCAGAAATATGTTTTAAAAAGTTAATCTTCTCTGGCCAAAAAATGCAAATAAAACAAGATACTTTCTTTTAACTCTGCAACTGGCAAACATTAAAATGCCATTAAATACAATATTGCTGACTATTATGATACATGTCATATACTGCTGATAGGTGCAAATTTTTCTGACATGTAAATTGACAATAGGTACCAAAAGTTTTAAAAAACTTTATGTTGTTTAATACAGAAATTCTACTTCTAGGAATTTATACTTAAGGACATAATATATTTAAAAATGCTTCTCACAGCTTTATCCCCTGAAATATTAGAAGCAACCTCAATGTTTTACAATATGGGGTTGTGGCAGCCTTTTATGCTGATACAGTTTATTTTCTTGGAAATCATTTTTTGAGGATATGTTGTTACATATAAAGTCTGAGAAAATATGTCTCTAGATAAACCTTTAGAGGAAGTTTCTTTTCAAATACCTTATCTATTCTAGGAAAAAGGGGGTGAGGCTCATCAGAAATAAATGTTTATCTGTCCAAGGATGCAACTGTATGTGACTATTTAAAAATGACATCATGGAAGAGTTGCTTCTCAGCTGTGGTCCTTAGAATTTTAGGGATTCTATGAGGACACACGGAGATCATCTAGGAAGAGGGCAAGAGAGCTCTGGACCTTCCATTTACCTCCTTATTTCAAAAAGGCATTCTGATGTTTCTGTTTAATATTTATTTTTTTGACATAGGTTTAGATGGTTAAAACAACATTGACAAAAACAATGAAAAATGTTCATTAAATGTCAGGAAAATTTTGAAGGACTTTAAAGTGAAGGAAACACAAATGATTGAGTGTCCTATCTAGGCGCACCTGCCTGATTATATCTACTTTTCATGGTCCTTGAGCTATTTAACAACTCTGGAAGTTGTAGAAAACTGATAATGGAAATTATTCTGGTCCCTAGAAATACAAATTAAGTGGGTCTTCATAGAACGCAATTGATTAGGACATTTTGCATCTATTCGAAAGTGCACTTTAACAAGCCTTACTTGTGTATGTATGTATGTGTGGTTCTTTGAATTTTCCTTTGAACTGGCTATATCGCCTCATTAGTTCCTCACTAGTGATTGAGTAAAATAAATTCACTGATGTACTTGTTTTATGTACATATGAGCGTCATAACTTTGTCTTTAAAAAAAAATTAGCATATGTTTGTATAATTTTCTAGTAAATTTTATTTTGAATATAATTCGTTTGACTAAAACACATTTGAAAAAACAATGGAAAATATTTCATGACTTGCAACCTATTTACAAAACAAGTTAAATGAAAAAGTAGGTCATAAAACAGAATCCATGGTATTAACTCATTTTGGGCTTATATTTTCCACAAGTTTAAGAGGGTATCTCTCATCTCTGTCTCCTGGATGCTGCTTTGGGCTTTTCGAACAGTTGACTTCTGTGTTTTTGTAGCGAATCTCCTTGACTAACTTCATACTGAGTGTGCATAGAAGCTTTCCCCTTAAAATTTTCAAAACTCAACTAACGTTAGAGTTTAATAAAATGTTATTGAAGGCCTTGAGGAAAAGAATGGATTTAAAATGCAAAGAAAAGGAGACAAGTCGAAAATGCTAAGTATTCTATATCATTCTTGTCCACCAAGAATGATGATCCAGAGATGGCCATCATTCATCACGGCCTTTGTATTCTAAGCTGTGTCCTGACGCAAAGTTGAAGAAGCTGTCCTACTTTCAGTAATCTAAAATGAGAAAATGCTGCTGTGTTAAGCTGTTCTTGCATTGCTATAAAGAAGTACCTCAGACTGAGTGATATGGTTTGGCTGTGTCCCCATCCAAATCTCAAATCAAATTGTATGTCCCAGAATTCCCACTTGTTGTGGGAGGAATCATGGCAGCCGGTCTTTCTCACGCTATTCTCATGATAGTGAATCAATCTCGCAAATTCTGATAGGTTTATCAGGGGTTTCCACTTTTGCTTCTTCCTCATTTTCTCCTGCAGCCACCATGTAAGAAGTACCTTTCACATCCCTCCAGGATTCTAAGTCCTCCCCAGCCATGTGGAACTGTAAGTCCAATTAAATCTCTTTTTCTCATGACAATGGACTAATATACTTGGTAATTTATACAGAAAAGAGGCTTAATTGGTTCACAGTTCTGCAGACTGTATAAGTAGGAAGCACAGTGCTGGCACATTTTGGGCATCTGGGGAGGCTTTAGGGAGCTTACAATCATGGCAGAAGGAAAAGTGGGAGCAAGCATGTCATATGGCAGGAGCAAGAGCAAATGAGAAAGTGACACACACTTTTAACCAACCAGATCTCATGAGAACTCACTCACTGTCATGAGGACAGCACCAAGCCATGAGGGATCTGCGCCATGATCCAGTCCCCTCCCACCAGGCCCCACTTCTGACATTTGGGATTACATTTCAATGTGAGATTTGGTAGGGACATAGATCAAAACCTAAGCAGTTGCTTTCATAATAATCTCAACACAAAAGCATTTTTGTCCCTAAAGAACAAGTCACTTAACATTTCACTTAGAAGCATCTACATTCAGATTCTCTTATCCCTGAGATATTAGAACGAGGCCAACCATACATCTTTATGTCTAATCTTCCCCAGAACCAGGGGAGATACAGTCTAAAACACCAAGTCCACCTTTCGCCACAAGAAGAAACAGTTTATGGATTCCCCAAATGGAATGCTTTATAATGTCTAATCTCCACATACCACATTTAGCAACAAGGTAGAAATTTTTGACAGTGTAAAAAATAGCAGCTTCTCAATGTTATATACATCTTCCCTGTTTTCTTCTATCCAATAATAATAGTAATAATAACGAATAATAAGAAAGGAACAGCAAGTACTGTAATGATAATAATGATTGTAATGGCAACAAAGAATTTAAGATAAAAATAAAAAAAATCTGTATTAAGGATTTGAGTGATGCTATCAAGATTTCCATTTTAACAAAACATGATATTTACTGAAAATTAATTAGTTTTTATTATTTTTAATAGTAATTTCATTACCTATAAAAGTACAAGGCTTCGCTACCAGACCATCTGATGGGCATCTCAACTGAATAAATTCACAAATAAAGATAAAATCCACATTCATTTATTAGTATTTGGTTTTCTAACCAAATTATCTTCCAGATAGTTTTTGTCTTAGACCTTGAAGAGTAAGCATGGTGAGACTACCAGGTTGATGGTTGTTTCTGAGCTCATCAGGTTAAATATGGCATAGACAGTATGTATCCAACTAAATTTTGCTAACGTATTGGAGATTTCATTAAAATGCTTTGATGTGTTAAGATCTTAACATATTTTGAAGCCATAGAATCACACACACACATACATACATACATGCAAACACACTCTTTTTTAAGTGCTTTCTAGTGTCTGTCTAATTTATTATTATTATCATTATTTATTGTGGCACAGTGGTCCCAAAGTTGTGTTTAATCCTTTCAGACCTCCTTAAGTTCTCCGACTGGCAGTATATAGTCATTGGTTTTCCTGGTCATATAACTCATCTTTCTCAATTCAAATGCACAATAATTTAATTATTTTCTTTATTTTGTGAGTTTTCTTTATAATTTGCTTGATGGACAGCTTGGAAATATTTAGCATATCCCGCTGAGAAGATACAGCCTCTGGAAAACCACTGGCAGAAATGACCTGTTACTTAGAAGCACTGTTCTCTGGAAAAACTGAAGGGTCTGGAGCAATGCTGAAAAATAAAGTCTTTTAGTTCTAAGTATCACTTTAAATTAATAGAGCATTAATCATATTAAATCAGTAGCAGATTTATGCAGTAAAGAATTTACCCAGAGTTTTGTTTCTTTTTAACTGTAAGAAAAAAAGTAATTTAAGTTTTTGAAGAATTATATGAGCAGTTTAAGTTTTGGTCTTTGTCCAGGGACGGCAAATATAGTGTCAAATTTTGTTATTCTTATTTTTAAAATTGAAGGATAGAAAATGAGAATTTGGTGCAATAATATAAGAGGATTTAGTATGTATTAAGTATGTATTAAGACCTCCTTACATATTTGATTTCTATTTGTCTTATTTCTTGCCTGGTGGAAGACAGAGTGTGTCTGTGTGTGTGTGTGTGTGTGTGTAATACACACACATGTGTATTTCATATGAAATCCAATTCCTAATCAGAAAAGCATTAAATCTGAAGATAATTTAATTGATTATTCCACAAACCACCCTCGGAGTTTACTATGAGACAATTAGTTCTAAGCATAGTGCTTTCATCACACTGGTATTTATTCATGCAGCCTGTTTTTTAAAGCTTCTCTAACCTTAGACTACCCTTTTTTCACTCCAGAAAGATGTCTAAATATTTAGAGTTTACAAAGTGTTTAACTAAAATGTTGGGTAGTTACTCCAGTTTTCTCAAAACCTTTTAAAATTTAGAAACTTCTTTGTTGTACAAACAATAAGAATTGTTTGAAGTTTAGTAGAGTTAAGAAAAAAGATTACACATTAGGAACACAAAACAATTGAAAGATTCAAGGCATTTACAATTCTTTGTAATCAAAAACTACATTTCTTATCTTGATGAACTCTCTGTTCTCTTGTTTTATCACATATTGCTATTAGATTGCCTTCTTTGAAGTTGGGATGATACACACAAATGCAAAATAGAGTGTGTAGATTATGCCGACAACCTAATTCAATTGTAAAATACTTTCTCGGCCTTTATTTTGTACCTTTTTCTTCGCAATTATTTACTTGATGAAGCATTTGTAAAGCATCTGTTTTGAAAAATATTGCCAAACTGGTGTAAGAGTACTCTTTTGAAAAGTATTAGGCTTAAGTACTAGCTTTTTGTGCTGCTACAAAGTGAAACCCTCTTTAGGAAGTACATTTGATTTATTTTTGCCTGCAATGACTTCTTGCATCTAAAAGACAGCCTGTCTATAAACAATGCATTCTATTCTATCACAGACCTGTGGGAATATGTGCTAAAAAAAAAAAGTGCACTGTATTTATTACACATGGACATAAGGCTAGCATTGAGGGATTCAATCTTGCTCTCTAACAGCCTGGATTTACTTTTTTTTTTTTTTTTTTTTGAGACGGAGTCTCGTTCTGTCTCCCAGGCTGGAGGGCAGGGGCATGATCTCGGCTCACTGCAATGTCTGCCTCCTGGGTTCAACCAATTCTCTTGCCTGCCTCAGCCTCCTGAGTAGCTGAGATGACGGGCACCACCATCATGCCTGGCTAATATTTCTATTTTTAGGAGAGACAGGGTTTCACCATGTTGGCCAGCGTGGTCTCCAACTCCTGACCTCAGGTGATCCACCCGCCTCGGCCTCCCAAAGTGCTGGGATTACAGGTGTGAGCCACTGTGCCTGGCCCTGGATTTAAAATTGAAATACACATGTGTTGTGTGTATCATAGTCATCATTTGCTCACTGTGGATAGCAGAACATTGTCCTGAGAGACAATACACTCTCCACCCATATCCACAACTTTGCATTCTGGGTTACTAATTACTGAATCAGAAAGAGTCACCAGAGGCTGCTCCATTCTCAGTGAGTACAGTATCTTAGTTAATTCTCTTTTATTCTCTTCAATAAGCCTTGTTATAACAACAGAAATTAATAGTAAAACTAAGACTGCCAAAATTATGATGTAGTTCAAAAGACATCTTTCATTTTATTTTTCCATTAATAACTATTGAACATTCTTAAAATGGGCCTAACTACATACACATAAACAACATTTTAAAATCATGAAAACTTTGTGGTTTTCCATATTGGAGATTTGTCACCTAGGACTTAAGTTGATAATACAAAAGAATATTTTCCACTTTTCTTTTCTTTCTTTTTTTTTTTTTTAGATGATGCTAAATACAGAATTCTGTTTTAGTTCCTTACAACTTAATTTTCTTTTTCATTAGCCTTCAAGTAGATAGTGTCTGGACAAAATAGAGGAGGAAGAAAATCTCTGGTTTTCATGCTTCAAGTCCAGTGACAGAAAAAATGATAATTCTAGTTAGACCTTAGAATTGAGCAAGGGAAGGAGAACAGAAGATTGAGCCAAAAAAAACTGAGTTACTCTCTAAGTATCAGGAAACAGAGAGACAGAGTCAGGCAGGCTAGATGTTAGCTTATTTTCACCATTCACAATTTGACTCTGGGTTAATCTAAGCTTTTTCTTTCTTTTTTTTTTTTTTTCAATATGACAGCATCCTGGTTTTAAAAAGTATTTATTCATAAGATATACTTTCCATTATGTTCACTGCTTTGATTGATTATTCTAGAAGCTGTGCCCAGTTTTCCTGTATGCCTTAAGTTTTCTGAAGAGAAAACACACCAAAGGAAATTGATGTTGGCTACTTGAAATATAGGATAATATTTACAAGGTGTGTGGACTAAGTCCCTCACCTTAAGAGCATGTTCTCAGAATCCCAAGGCCTACTGTGTTTTGATTTTGCCCAGATGTTTTGTTTCCTTATTCCTCTGATATGATCTTTGTTAGTTTGCATGGTATTTTCTTCTCCATTTTTAAAAAATAATTTGGGGTTGTTTTTATAATCTGAATATCCATGTATCTTCCATTATAGGTGTTACAATTGTCTTCTCCCCATTTATGGGTTGCCTTTCTTTAAATTTTGGGGTTTCTTTTTTAAAAATAAGTTTGTGGACAAACAATGAGGAAAGGATTTCCTATTCAATAAGTGGTGTTGGGAGAACTGGATAGCCATATGCAGAAAATTGAAACCAGACACCTTCCTTACACCTTATACAAAACTTAACTCAAGATGGATTAAGACTTAAGTGTAAAACTCAAAGCTATAAAAACTCTAAAAGGAAATCTAAGCAATACCATTCAGGACATAGGTGTGGGCAAAAATTTCATTACAAAAATGTCAAAAGCAATCGCAATAAAAGCAAAAATTGACAAAAGGGATCTAATTAAACTAAAGAGCTTCTGTACAGCAAAAGAAAGAAACTATTCTAAGTGCAAACAGACAACCTACAAAATGAGAGAAAATTTTGCAATCTATTCATTTGACAAGGGTCTAATATCCAGAGTCAACAAGTCACTTAAACAAATTTACAAGAAAAACACAAGCAACTGCACTAATAAATGGGCAAACTGGGATGGGGGTGAGGGATAAAAGACTATAAATATGATGCAGTGTATACTTCTCAACTGATGGGTACTCCAAAATTTCACAAATCATCACTAAAGAATTCACTCATGTAACCAAATGCCACCTGTACCCCAATAACTTATGGAAAAGCAAAATTTAAAAATTTAAAAAAAAAGCAAAGAAATGGGCAAAGGACATGAATAGACACTTCTCAAAAGAAGACATTTATGTGACCAACAAACATGAAAAAAAGCTCAATTATCACTGATCATTAGAGAAGTGCAAATCAAAACCATGACGAGACACTATCTCATGTAGGTCAGAATGGTGATTATTTAAAAAGTTGAAACAGCAGATGCTGGAGAGATAGATTGCAAAGAAAAAAGAAACACTTTCACACTGCTGGTGGGAGTACAAATAAGTTCAACTATTGTGGAAGACAGTGTGGCAATTCCTCAAAGATCTTTAGGAAGAAATACCATTTGATCCAGCAATCCCATTACTGGGTATATACTCAAAGGAATATAAATCATTCTGTTATAAAGATACATGCATGTGTATGTTTGTTGCAGCATTATTCACAAAGCAAAGACATGGAATTAACCTAAATGTCCATTAATGATAGACTGGGTAAAGAAAATACGGTACATATGCACCATGGAATACTATGCAGCCCTAAAAACGAAGCAGATCATGTCCTCTGCAGGGACATGGATGTAGTTGGAAGCCATCATTCTCAGCAAACTAATGCGGAAACAGAAAACCACACATCTCATGCTCTCACTTATAAGTAGGCGCTTAACAGTGAGAACACATGGATATATGTGAGGAACAATACATACTGGAGCCTGTTGGGGTGGGTGGGGTGAGGGAGAACATCTGGAAGAGCATGCTGAGCTTAATACCTAAGTGATGAGTTGATCTGTGCAACAAACCTCCATGGCACACATTTACCTATGTAACAAACTGGCACATCCTGCACATGTACTCTTGAACTTAAAATAAAAGTTGAAGAAATTTTTTTTTTATATATATATACTTTTTATTGCATTTTAGGTTTGGGGGTACATGTGAAGAACATGCAAGATTGTTACTTAGGTACACACATGGCAGTGTGATTTGCTGCCTTCCTCCCCATCACCTGTATCTGTTATTTCTCCCCATGCTATCCCTCCCCAACTCCCCACCCCCTGCTGTCCCTCCCCTTTCCCCCCCCCACAGACCCCAGTGTG